>JACCHN010000284.1:10002500-10004465 GCA_034233915.1 Rucervus eldii siamensis
TCATTAATGTTACTCGGTGATGATAGGAGAATCTCTGAGTGACCATACTCCTTGCTTTTCAATGGATCCCTTTTGTTGCAGAACCTTTCCCTTGAAAGTGAAAGGAACTATGTCTGCACAGGCACTAATGCTCTTGCAGAGGCAAAAGCAATTCCGTCCTCCACCAGCTTGGTAAGCACCAAGTCCTGTTGTCTTCAAGTGCTTCCTAGAACACGTGCAGAGTAGGACCCGGTTTTGGTGGATTCTGGAGTCAAGGAGTTAACAAGTGGACGTTATATGGTTTTAAGCATTGCTGTCACTGCCCACTTAGAAACCGCCTCTAAATTTAACCCTCTGTCTTACCTGTTTCTTCTCTCAGAAGCCTGTGACTGCCTTGCTGCTGCTTCTCTGCCTAAGAACCCACAATGAGATATCAACTTTCTGCCCAGAATCAAGATCCTTCATACTCTGCCTCCGTGTGCATGCTTGTGTGCCACGTTGCTTCAGTCCTGCCTGACTGTCTGTGACCCCATGGGCTGTAGCCCGCCAGGCTCCTCTTACTGTAGGATCCTCCAGGCAAGCATACGAAGTAGGTCGTCATGTCGTCCTCCAGGGGATCTTCCCAACCCAGGTATCAAACCCACAGCTCCTGCCTTCCCTGCATGGGCAGACAGGTTTTCTTGCTGCTAGCACCAGCTGGGAAGCCCATTCTGGCTCTACATCTCCTTAATTTATAACTAAACTCTGTTCTAGGCAACGCAGTTTCCTGCACTGTGATCCAACACACACACACACACACACACACACACACACACACACACACACACACAGAGGGAGACACAGCGATGACGGACAGAAAACGGGAGGCAGACACGGGAGAGAGGATGGCATCCGATCCGAGACAGACACAGTGGCACAGTCCCTGACCACCTGAGAGAGAGGCCAGGCGGAAGAAGCAGATTCCCCAAGGGAGGGGGCGTCAGCCTTGGGCCCGGGGCCCCAGCTGCACGCGGTGCCTGGGGCTGGCAGAGGCCCCGTGGGGTCCCCAAGACGTCCTGGCAGCCGAGGTCTCAAAGGTCCCTTCGGCTTGGCTACCTAATAAGGCAAAGACCCAGCCCCTCCCAAAGGCCAGAGGGTGAGTGTGTGAGTGTGTGTGTGCGCGAGTGTGTCAGGGGGCAAGGGTGTGGGGCGGGCCGACTGGGGTCCGGGGGGATACCCAGAATGGAGGGCCGAGGGTGTGGAGGCCGTGGGTTGGAAAGCCTGTGTGGTCCTCTTGCTGTTTCCTCCCCTCTTTCTCCAGCTCCCTTACCTGTGGTTCTGGCTCCTGACCTGTCTCTGCGGCCCCGGGTGGGTGGTGTGTGGGGGGTGTGTGTGTGTGTGTGTGGGGTGTGTGTGGTGTGTGTGTGTGTGGTGTGGTGTGTGTGTGAGCCCGCGGGAGAGCACGCGCAGTCGCGTGCGGGATGGCACTAGGGTTGCGGGTGGGGCTGGGGCGTGGGCAGCCCCCGGGATTACCTGAGGCTTGCCTAGGGAGCCCCAGACGGAGACCGGAAGGTCATCTGGTTTTTGGAAAGCCGAAAGCGGAGGGGCTCTCGGGCCGCGCGGAGGCAGCCCAGGTCTGGGGCAGGCGTCGGCCCGCCCCCCCAGGCCCGGTCATCCACCGGGGAGGGGCTGGGGCGCGGGGATCCAAGACAAGAGACGGGACGCCGCTGCTGAGCTGCGAGGGCGCCGGCGGAAGGCAGGCGACCGACGGCTGTCGAGGCGGTGGGGTGCGAGGGGCGGGGCCTTGCGGTGCAGGCCACCGCCAGGGGGGGGCTGGGGGAGGTGTGGGGCGGGCGAGGGGCGGGGGCTAAAGGAGAGGGGGGGCAAAAGCCTACAGCACCCTGTATCCCAGGCGGTCTCCCATCCAAGTACTAACAGGCCCGACCCTGCTTAGCTTCCGAGATCAGACGAGATCGGGCGCGTTCAGGTGGTATGGCCGTAGACGGA